>JAUDYJ010000012.1:5120800-5130800 GCA_030761175.1 Masticophis lateralis | reverse complement strand
TCTGCCTGCCTGCCTGCCTGCTTGCCTATCTATCTATCTATCTATCTATCTATCTATCTATCTATCTATCTATCTATCTATCTATCTATCTATATCTATATCTATATCTATATCTATATCTATCTATCTATCTTTGATGAGTAACCCAACTTTCAATAACAGTCCAACAACAGCCTTGAGGAGTAAGTGGGTGGGTTGAGGCTGATGGAAACCAGCTGAGCGACAGTAGCTGCTTTCCAATCATCTACAAACATCTGTGGCTGACAGTAGATTTGAACCCGTATTTCCTTGGTCGAAGTCCAACGCTGCTACTGCTCTGCCGCTCCAAACAGAAGTAACTTCCCTGCAGCCATGGGTCTGCTCAGGCGGGCTGGCAGAAGCTTGAAATAACAGCTGGTTCCTTCACCAAGAAACGAGCCAACTCGGTTTGAAAGGAGAACATGTGCAAATGCACAAATACCCTTTTGCTCTTTCTATATACGGAGCGTGAAAAACCTGTGGTATTTGGGGAAGTAAAATGAGATGATGCCCCTCCCCCCCCAATGTACAGAAAGCAAAATAGATACCCACTAGATACTAGCTCAAATAAATCAAAGCTCTTTCGGACCTTCAGTTGCTTTTAGCATACCGTCTCAATTAGGTTGGGTCATTTTAATCCACCTAAAATAAATGACTTGATGTGTTGTGACTTAGTCATATTTTTTTTGATGCCTAAAACTGTGCTAGCAGCATTGTCCTTTTCCATAGCATTTAGGCTGAAGATCATCCTTCGATTCCCCACCCCCCTGGTGGAACATCAACTAGAAGAAGACAATGGCTTCCTGGGGGAAAAAAAATGCTTTTATGATAGGAAGAGTAGAAAAGCAAATAAATGGACCACAGTTCCTGCATAAGGTGGATAGGAGGAGTGGATGGAGGATGAAATTTGACCACACATAACTTGTGGTCAAGGACATTAAAGTGAGACACTCCATTGAGTGAAGATGGTAAGATTGGAGAATAATGTACCCATTTGCCCTACTCTACAGTATTTCTTTCTTGCAGATGATACCACTCTAACGGCAGAAAGAGAAGAGGAACTCAAGAGCCTCTTGATGCAGGTGAAGTAGGAGAGTGCAAAAGTTGGCTTGAAACTCAACATGAAGAAAACTAAGATCATGGCATCCGGCCCTCTCAATTCCTAGCAAATAGATGGGGAAGAAATGGAGGTAGTGACAGATTTTATTTTCCTGGGCTCCAAGATCACGACAGATGGGGACTGCAGCCAAGAAATTGAAAGAAGCTTGCTCCTGGGGAGGAAAGCTATGGCAAATCTAGACAGCTTACTAAAAAGCAGAGACATCACCCTGCCAACAAAAGTGCGTATAGTCAAGGCTATGGTTTTCCCTTTGCAATGTCTGGCTGTGAAAGTTGGACCATAAGAAAGGCTGAGCACCAAAGAATGGAGGCCTTTGAACTCTGGTGCCGGAGAAGACTCCTGCGAGTCCCTTGGACTGCAAGGCGATCCAGTCCTAGAGGAGACCAACCCTGACTGATCTTGAGAAGGCCAGATCCTGAAGAGGAAACTTAAATGCTTTGGCCACCTAGTGATAAGGAAGGATTCCCTGGAGAAGAGCCTAATGCTGGGAAAGATTGAGGGCAAAAGAAGAAGGGGACGGCAGAGAACGAGGTGGCTGGATGGAGTCACTGAAGCAGTTGGCAAGAGCTTAAATGGACTCCGGAGGATGGTAGAGGACAGGAAGCAGTGGTGGGATTCAGCCAGTTCGCATTACTTTGGGAGAACCGGTTGTTAACTTTCTGAGCAGTTTGGTGAATTGGTTGTTGGAAGAAATCATTAGGGCAGAGAACCGGTTGTTAAATTATTTGAATACCACCACTGACAGGAAGGCCTGGAGGAACGTTGTCCATGGGGTTGTGATGGGTCAGACATGACTTCGCAACTAACAACAAGAAGAACCCATTCTTGAGTCTATGCAGGACTGAATTAAAATAAGTGATCTAGCCTTCAGGCTGTCTGGCTATACATAGAACATCAGGAGGTTTTCCCAGCATCAGCTGACAGAGTTCTCTTTAGCAAGATCTATTGAGATGGATGAACTGGGAGTTTTATTTTTCTTCCATAACATTTCTTTGAAGGCAAGTCCCTTTAAGAGAAGCTTCCAACGGACTTATTACATATATGGTAAAGGACAGGAAGGGCTGGGGGTCGGACACGACTTCACAACTAACAACAATTTCTCAGATGCACATCTGCAGGACTTGTCTCCAGAGAGAACTTGGTGAAGGTCCTCTTTTGCTCCACGCCACCCAATAAATGTCCTAGCTGAGCATAAAAGTTGACCTTGACTTCTTGCCAACAAACTCATTTTCAGAGCTGTTCCTCTTTTTCTTATCAATTCTCAGACCAAGAGATGATAAGCATTAGATCTCACCTCCCTTACCAAGGGAGGCAGTTCTGTCCTTCAGCAATGAAAGCCCAGCATAAACAGATGTTGACAATTTATTAGTAAGGTTATAAAAGAGAGACGGAACAAACACATAGATCTCCATTTTTCTCCGACAATTTATTTTCCATGCATCTCCTGTGTTCGTCTTTTGAAATAATAGGGGGGGAAGAAACTTGAAGACGTATCCCATTCTGGTTGCCGGAATATTTTATGCTAATCATTAATGAGGTGATTTGCATATGGGGAGCTCATTTGCATAAAGCCATAAACTTGGCCGTGGCTGCTGTAGATGATTTTTAAGGCACAGTTTTAATGCCGTCACAATGACTGGCTCGGTGAATTCAGTCTCATGCTGTTCGGTAGGGTGACAGGAAGGCCAGCGTGGCCTGTTCTGAGTTATCTGAGCTCATAAAAGAAGCCGTTGGCATCTTCTAGAGCCCCATCTTAGGTAGGTCTCATTTAGTCAAGGTAAATCAGCAGGGTTAAAGGCAAGCAGAACTAGTATATGTTATCTAATCAAGTGATGCCAGTCAAAATTAAAAGGATAATTCTTATGCAGGAAACGGCTTCAGACAGAATAGAATAGAATAATAGAATTGGAAGGGACCTTGGAGGTCTTCTAGTCCAACCCGCTGCTTAGGCACAAAACCCTACACCACTTCAGACAAACCAGTCTCTTCTTAAAAACCACCAGTGTTGGAGCATTCACAACTTCTGGAGGCAAGTTGTTCCACTGATTCATTGTTCTAACTTTCAGGAAATTTCTCCTTAGTTCTAGGTTGCTTCTCTCCTTGATGAATTTCCACCCATTGCTTTTGAGGACTCCTTCTAAACCTTTGGCCCTGGGGACCAACTCAGATTGAATCCAGCACCTTGGAGAGTTCCACAGGGGCTTTGAGGCTGGACGGATAGGTGAATGTTGTCTCAGCAGAAAGCAAACATTTGCATGGAAAGAAGCCGAGGACTATAGCAACGATGAGGGTTATCTCCTCTTGAACCAGAGGTGAAATCTCTCCATCTTTCCATCTCTCTCCTCTCCTCTCCTCTCCTCTCCTCTCCTCTCCTCTCCTCTCCTCTCTTCTCCTATCTCTATCTCTATCTCTATCTCTATCCCTACCCTACCCTACCCTACCCTACCCTACCCTACTCTACTCTACTCTACTCCACTCCACTCCACTCCACTCTTTTCTATTCTATTCTACACTACTCTACCCTACCTTACCCTACCCTACCCCACCCCACCCCACCCCACCCCACCCCACCCCACCCCACCCCACCCCACCCCACCCCACTCTATTCTATTCTATTCTATTCTATTCTATTCTATTCTATTCTATTCTATTCTATTCTATTCTATTCTATTCTAATTCTAATCCTACTCTATTCTATTCCCACTCTATTCTATTCCTACTCTATTCTATTCCTACTCTATTCTACTCTACTCTTCTCTACTCTACTCTATTCTAATTCTCTATTCTACGTAAGTCTGCCCCTGAATCAGATTGCTGAGCCATTCCCGTTTCCACCCTTTTAAAACGCCACTGACTTTTGCTCCTGCTGATTAGGTTCATTGTCTTGAACCCAGCTTCAAGGGATCGGTGAGGGGAGAAAATGTCAGGGCTGGTTCTGCCGGAGGGGTCCTTGAGGGAGGGTGGGAGTGGGCAAGGAAGAAATTAACAGGATAAATTGTGGTTCCACATTTGTTTTCCAAACAACATGTTCATAAAGAATCTCTGAGTTACAATCTGGCGTCTTACACAAATTCTCTTGCAGAAGGGACATACAGGAGCAATAAACCTAAAATTGTATTTTACTAGCAGATGCATCAGAGATGTGGGGGTTTTTTTTAATGTCTATCTGGGTTTTAAAGCTGATAACAGCTGGACAGCCACGTCAGCAGGGACCCCCGTGTAGCTTGAATCCCCCAGAAATTCTTGGTGGGGCCCCCTAGAATGGCTCCAACTTTGGGCCCGCATTGTAATTTACAACTTGGGAGGGGCAGAGCAGTTCGATACCATTTGGGGGAAAGCCCCTTTTGTAGGATTTATGCATGATTTTACTCATTTAAATGCAAATGAAATTAAAGGAAAGGTTTTCCTTTCATGTTACGGGGCTCCAAGAAACGCAGTCCTTGGTCTGCGAGAAATTATGGACCTCTTTGAGGGAGATGCGGTTGCTCAGTGCCCAAGACGCTGAGCTTGTCGATTGAATTATTGTTGATGATTGTTGCGCTCCAGCAGGAAAAAAAAAAACCCAGATAGCGAAATAAAAACACTGTTTAAAAAATGCTAAACTTCGTTTGACTCCCCCCCCCCCCCCCCCCCGTGTTAGAACCCTGGTCCTTTTCCTCCTGACCGGCTGTAATCAGAACAAGAAATATTTGAATTACGGTAAGTGTGACAGCTTTTGGAAGGGCCTAAAGATAGAAATAAAGGGACACGATGGCTCAGTTGCTAAGGCTCTGAACTTGTCGATCAAAAGGTCGGCAGTTCAGCAGTTCGAATCCTTAGTGCTGCGTCATGGGGTGAGCTCCTGTGACTCGTCCCAGCTTCTGCCAACCTAGCAGTTCAAAAGCAGGTAAAAAATGCAAGTAGAAAAATAGGGACCACCTTTGGTGGGAAGGGAACAGTGTTCCGTGCGCCTTTGGCATTGAGTCATGCCGGCTACATGACCACGGAGACATCTTCGGACAGCGCTGGCTCTTCGGCTTTGAAAAGGAGATGGGCACCACCCCCCTAGAGTTGGGAACGACTAGCACATATGTGCGAGGGGAACCTTTACCTTTTACCTTGAGCGAGGAAGATTCTCCTGTCCCAAAAATCTATCTATCCAAACCGGAAGCACATGCACGCCTGTGCACACCCACAAATATTTTGCCTCTTTTATACTTCCCGTCTTGTGGACAGGATTTGAGAAGAGGTTTTGCTTCGGCAGTCGAGTCTGCAGCAAGATTTAATTGCAAAAAAAGAGAGGAGAAAGCAGAGGGTGTGGATTGTGTGTGTGTGTGTGTGTGTGTGTGCAGGGAGGGGGGAAGGTTAATTGTGTTTTTCCCAGTTAATGAAACATAATATTTAATTTAAATAATTGTTGTCAGGCTTCTGCCAGGAGAGGGCTGATCCGTTTTCAGGGATCAACACTTCCCGGATTTCCTTGGCTTCTCTTTAGCTTGTGGAATTGATTTGTTTATTTTTATTTATTTTTATTATTGATTTGATTTATTTGTCAAACATGTATGAGATAACAGGTATAAGTATAAACATGAATATGAAAACAGGAAATGGATACAAATAAATGGGGACAGTAGGACAGGGATGGAAGGCACGCTGGTGCGCTTATGCACGCCCCTTACAGACCCCTTAGGAATGGGGGTGAGGTCTACAGTGGACAGTCTAAGGTTAAAGTTTTGGGGGTTTGGGGATGAAACCACAGAGTCAGGTAGTGCATCCCAGGCGTTGACCACTCTGTTGCTGAAGTCGTTTTTTCTGCAATTGAGTTTGGAGCGATTCACTTTAAGTTTGTATCTATTGTGTGCCCGTGTATTGTTGTGGTTGAAGCTGAAGTAGTCATTGACAGGTAGGACGTTGTAGCGGATAATTTTGTGTACTACGCTTAGGTCAGACCATAGTCAGCATAGTTCTAGGTTGTCCAAGCTCAAAATCTTGCACCTGGTGGCCTAAGGTATTCTATTGTGAGCAGAGGAAAGTATTTCTCATGAAATACTTCTGCCTGCCTGCCTTCCCACTTAGCAATGGAACTTAGACTTATATACCACTTCTCAGTGCTTTCCAGCCCTCTCTAAGCGGTTTACAGAATCAGCCACTTGCCCCCAACAATCAGGATCCTTGTTTTACCGACCTTGGAAGGATGGAAGGATGAGTCAACCTTGAGCTGGTCAGGATCGAACTCCTGACTGTGGGCAGAGTTAATCTGCAATACTGCATTCTAAGCACAAGGAAGGAAGGAAGGAAGGAAGGAAGGAAGGAAGGAAGGAAGGAAGGAAGGAAGGAAGGAAGGAAGGAGTAAGGAAAGGAAAGGAAGGAAGGGGGGAGGGAGGGAGGGAGGGAGGGAGGGAAGGAAGGAAGGAAGGAAGGAAGGAAGGAAGGAAGGAAGGAAGGAAGGGCACTATCAATAGCACTTAGACATATATACCACTTCACAGTGCTTTCCAGCCCTCTCTAAGCGGTTTACAGAATCAGCCACTTGCCCCCAAACAATCTGGGTCCTCATTTTACCCACCTCGGAAGGATGGAAGGCTGAGTCAACCTTGAGCCAGTCAGGATCGAACTGCTGGCAGTGGGCAGAATTAGCCTGCAATATTGCATTCTAACCACAGCTCATATGTTGTTTCAAACACACATGCCCCACACACCCCACTCCCCATTACTGTGCCATTCTCAACTTCTATTTTTACTGTATTTTTACGTCAGCTTGGTGCTGTTTCTCCAGAGGTGTGTGATGCAGAGGTTTTAATTGGTTTTTTATAGTCTCCGTCAGCCACCGAGCGTCTTTAGACTGCGGCGGGATAGAAACGTGCAAAATGAATAGATAAATAATATTATTTTCCGTAAGCCCCTTTGCGTCTTCTGGAAGGAAATAGACGCAGCCGAAATGAAACATAAAACTGAACCTGTGGGCACGCACATATTTCTCTTCTGGGTAAACATGAAGACAAAATGATATTCATGTTCCATTTTTCTCCCCCTTCCTAAAATCTCTCTGAACTGTTGATGGGCTTTCCCGACGGAGTTCAGCGGGGATAAACAATGGCAGCTGAAGTCATTAACTCTAATACTTACAGACATTTGGGAAGACGGTGGATTGTGGATGAAGGAACATCTGAAGTGGCACTTAAGCAAAGGGAGAAGGCTTGTGTCTGTCATCACTTGATTGAGCTTCCTTGGACAGGCATAGGTTACCCAAGCATGGAAGGGGGCATCTGCCCCCCACATTGATCAGAGGGGTGGTCTGTGGTGCAAGGGAGTTTCAAACACGGGACAGGAAAGATGAACTTGTCGATCAAAAGGTCGGCAGTTCAGCGGTTCGAATCCCTGTGTAACAGGGTGAGCTCCCATTACTTGTCCCAGCTTTTGCCAACCTAGCAGTTCGAAAGCATGTAAAAAATACAAGTAGACAAATAGGGACCACCTTTGGTGGGAAGGGAACAGCGTTCCGTGCGCCTTCAGTGTTTAGTCATGCCGGCCACATGACCACAGAGACATCTTTGGACAGTGCTGGCTCTTCAGCTTTGAATCGGAGATGAGCACCGCCCCCTAGAGTCGGGAATGACTAGCACATATGTGTGAGGGGAATCTTTACCTTTAAATGGCTTCGAAGGGCCCACAGCCAGCTCCTGAAGCTTCGGTTGTTCCTAATCAAACAGGCACTTCAAAAGAGAGGACTGTCAACACAACAGAGTTAGCTAGAATGTCTTCTCTGAGATACTTCCAGGCAATCATTAACTCGAAAACCCAGATGAGGAATCCGGAGTGAACCAACTGATTTCCTCCCATGGAACTGGTTTCCCATGGAAATCTATTCTCCAAAGCACCTGAAGGCAGGACAAGGAGCAACGGGTGGAAACTAATCAAGGAGAGAAGCAACCTGAAATTAAGGAGGAATTTCCTGACAGTGAGAACAATTAACCAGTGTAACAACTTGCCTCTAGAATTTGTGAATGCTCCAACATTGGATGTTTTTAAAGAAGAGATTGGATAACCATTTGTCCGAAGTGGTGTAGGGTTTCCTGCCTAAGCAGGGGGTTGGACTAGAAGACCTCCAAGGTCCCTTCCAACTCTGTTACTTTGTTCAATTCCCTGGAGCTTCTCCACAGAAGTTGGGTGAAGTCAACCATTCTTCAACTATGGGTTTCTCAGGAGGATCTGAGCAGCTTCCTTACCTTTGTGTCCAATTGTTTCCCCCTTTGGGTCTTGGTTCTGGGGATTTCAGGACAACTCAGATAGAGTGGGCTCGTTTGAGTTTGGGGGAGAACTAGAGCATATTAGAAACATGCAAGTCACAGAGTGACGCAAGGAGAGATCGAAAAATGGATTGTATCGAAGTCCGTGGAAAGCCGGAGACCAAAAAAAACCAAGTTTTAAATTTGTCCTTCCTGCCTCTCCACAGAATGTCTGAGCAGGCCAATCCTTGGAAATCCATCGATTTTCCCCACCCCACCCGGAGTGAAAAGGATATGGGCCAGAACTGGCATTGGCATTGCATAATCCAGGCAACGTGAAAATTGCAGAGTGACAGAAGAGAGGATGATTTATTTATTTTTATTTTATTTTATAATTTTATTTCTATACCGCCTCTCTCCCGAAGGACTCGGGGCGGTGCACAGCCAAGTAAAACGCAGCATATAAACATCATCATTTAAATTTAATAATTATTAAAATCATTATACTTTCGGCCAAATTAATTAAAACCCCAAAGTTAAAAATTCCAGATTTAAAATTCAATTATAAAGATAGCCCGGCCTGTTGGAAAAGCAGGGTCTTGAGGGCACAGCGAAAAACACGGAGATCGGAGATCGTGCGGATTTCTGGGGGCAGTTCATTCCAGAGGGCAGGAGCTCCCACAGAGAAGGCTCTCCCTCTGGGTGTCGCCAGCCGACATTGCTTGGCCGATTAAAACATGTCCTTCTTTTCATGGGTGAAGAAGTGGAAGCCGCTACGAAGATTGGGTTGAACCTTCGCTTTTGCACTCTCTGATGAATTTTGCATGCAGACCTTGCCCAACCGGGGCCTCCCCGAAAATGCACCTTTCTTTCTTCTCCTCCCCCCTCCCTCACTCTTCCCAATTTCTCTGGGAAAGAGCCTATAAGGGTGACTTTGTTGCTTGACAGCTGGAGAATAGAGGCTGCCTTTGGATCTCCGCAGGCACATTTTTGGGGTTAGGTGTTTACAGAGTGCTTGGTTATGCCAGCAGCAGGAGGAGAAAAGGTTATTGTTCCTTAGCCAGAAACCATTGGCGTCTCCCTGCCGGCGCTCATAAATATCTCTGTTCTAGCCATACGCAGCACAGCCGTGAGGGGGGAAGGGGGGCAGCGTGTTGCTTCGGGCTCGATTTGCATGAGAAGCGAAGGCTTTCATGAGCCAAACCGGGGTCCTGCCTCTTGGTTATCTTGCCTGGGTCCCTCCAAAGAGGGCCCTGCAATCTGCCGCCCCAGGGAAAGAGCGGAGATTGGACTCAAATCCTGGCGGGTGATTTCAACACCGTTAGCTCGTCCAAGTCCGTTTTGGGCGGGCTGGTGGTTGTTGAAAGGTAGAATGGAAAAATGGAACTTCTCCAAAACCATGAAAATGGTCAGCCTGGGATCCAGCAGCCAAAGCCAGCGCTTTTAAAATCGTAGAGCAGGAAGCCTTCATTAAACCTAGATAGATCCCAGCTTTGCGTGAGATGCCAGTTCAGGCCAACCCAACAGGTCAAGGATCAACTCAATCAATCAGAATAGAGCAGGAGAGCCTAGGCTATCCTTTTTGCTGTCGTGTGCCTGGTGGCTCAGCAGACTAATGCATTGTGATGAACTCCAGCTGTCTGCAATTACTGTAAGT